>JARFIW010001055.1:0-5000 GCA_036346225.1 Platerodrilus igneus
TAAAAGAATCTGTGTAAAATAAACATTTTAATTTGGAGTGACTAAGAAGCAGTTTAAGGAACTAAAGAGCATTTAAGGAAGCCTACGATGATATAGTTTGAGTTCAAAAATCAGTTACGGTTTCTACATAGGTAATGAGCTCCAGAACGTGTTTAAAGTTTTAAAACAAGCGACTTTGTTTACACTAGGGATACATGAAACTTTATATGTAGTACGGGGAGTAATTTTCCTCGCATTTCCACAAAATACACTAAAGAGTCCCTTTGTGTTACAAGGGCTGTTACATCAGATAACGTACTACCCTATACCTCTGCTGCTTATATGTAACATATATTATATTGTTAGCTGCTAGAAATCTAATACGAGAATGTCTCTTTAACAAAACGGAAATACCCAAACAGGAACTAAAAAGTACTTTCAACTTTCCCTTTGTTTTGGCTATTTTATGCTACTACTACAATTTAATTTACACTAGTTCTGTAAAGATCAGATCCTAACAATTGAGGTTGGTTACTTTTAAAAAATTTTCTGCTTGTCTGGTGCCAATTAAAAATTAGGTATGCTTTTTATTGATACCGGAGTACCTTCTGTATTTTTACAGACACACTCTGCAACACATAAATTAGTATAAACATCAATAAATTTTATTTAAAAATAAAGCACAATTAATAAATAACATCTATAAGTACAAATCATATATATATATATATATATATATATATATATATATATATATATATATATATATATATATATATAGGTCTCTTAAAATAAGTAGGTTTTTGTATTTCAGGGTTCGATGAGAAATTAGTTCTATTCTTCTTTTCAAGCTTAAAACGAGGTTTATTTTCATATTAATTGGACGAAAAGAATTATAATTGAGATATCTACCTGAAGAGACCTTCTTCGTCAAAATTCTTACCCAATTTCACTACTAAACAAATTGCTTTTCAACACCCCTTCTCTCATTAACCAACCCACTCTCAAACACAACACAACTCCCGCAGCTAATTCGATTCCAAAAATTTTCATTCCTCTCCCATATATAGACAACCTCACATCTAAATTCTGTCATATTCTTAAAGATATAAAAGGGATATCTTTCACCAAAAAACCTACCTTGACTTTAAGAAAGACGATATTCAGCAAATTAAAAGATCATACCCCCAACTACAACAGTCAGGAGTTGTTTACCGTATACCGTGTAAGAATTGTCATGGCCAATATATAGGTCACACCTCTAGGTGGCTTTCATCCAGAATCACTTCCCACAAAAGTGACTTTAACAGATATGCAAAAACCTGCGCATTGGTGTCCCATGCTCTTGAGACTGGACACACAATCAATTATGCAAATGCTAAAATCATGTTCAGGAAAGCCATTATAGAAAACGCATTTTCCTAGAAATGGTAGCGATAGCACTACAAGACCACCCTCTCAACAAAAACTGACACTCAAAATCTTAATAGTATCTACTGCATCTTATTTCTGTTATAAAAATAAAAATAACAAGGATCGTATTTCTTAGTAACTAGTTATTTGCCTTATTTCTTTACTCTTAAACATTTTTTTTTTAACTTCAAGATTGACTCGTTATATTTAATTATTATTTTTATCTATGTTTGCTTATGACATAATTTATATGTCAAAAGTATTTTATATTTTGACATTTTCTAAATTATTTTAAATTAATAACCTTTATATTACTTTGTTACTAATATTTAATCTTTTTTCCACTAAAATTTTTTTTAATTATTATATAAGCTAGTTATTGTGTTTGGAATGTTTTTATCAATTTCGGCAGCGTGTTCTAATATCTGGTATGTTTCACTTATTCATTAAATAGACTGTATAATCGTAAGTAAGCAATTTATGTACCAAGAAATTTTATAATCCTTTTATTATAGTTTTCCTGATGAAGAAAATAAATTTTTCGAAAGCTTGAATTGATTAAAAGAGTTTACTAATCGCCCAAATTGACTACTACCCGATATTTACTTTACAATATCAAAACTTTATAGTCGAAATCCACCTAAACTTTATATATATTGCTGTGAAACCTCTTAAATTAACTGGTCCGTCGACTTTCTTCTGTTACTCGCCTCTTTACTCTTTTCCGCCTCGGCTGCTCACCTAGTTAAACCTTCATCCTCATTCATAAAAAAAAAACAAACACATTCCTACCACAAACATCAACGTTAACTCTATTTACATCAATATTCACAATACATTAAAATTTCAAAATTAAAATTCAGCATAAATTTCAGTATCAGAAAATTTCAAGATTAAATCTGTTATCATTTTAATGTGCATCCAGAATTAAAGTCCTTGTAGGATGCCTACTAATTACTATAACAATATATGCAGACCTGAGTCTGAGTACAAAGGGAGCATCTACCACCCCTTTACGTTAATTAACCAGGTTCGTCTAATTGAGCTCAAAGACATACCCAAATTTTCATCATAATCCAGAACATCAATACTAAATACCCCTTTCTACTTAAACAAGCAAATTTCTCCTTAAAATTAAAATTTTATTGTTAGTATAATTTCACTACTGTCCATTTTAAGTAAATCAATTATAAAGTTATTCAACACACACGAAAACATCAAAGTTCAAACAAAATAGTATAATTTACCTGAAGGTTACTGCACTCGTAGCTTCAATGTACATCGTCCCTTTTGATAATCACACCATTTCAACTGGGTTATATTTACGGCTTCTGATTCTCAACGCTTTTAAAATTTTCTACATCACCATCCATCTAAAGTAGTTTCAGTGCTTTTCCGGAACTCATTTGTGTATATCTGAAGCTTGTTTTGTGGATCCAGACACGTTTACGAATCATTTAATTCTTAATACCCCCGAAAAATAACAAAGAAATTCATACGTCTTTCACCAATATACGCCAAAACTGCCTACTTTTGTGTATTCATTTGTCGTTGCAAATGTTACTAATTGGTACAGTGATACTAAACTTTATTACCTTTTAACTTCTTTTCTAAGTGCACTAAAGTACATTCATTGTAGCACGTAAAGAACAAACTGTTTTAAATCACCAAAATATACGAGCAAACTTTAAATTATTCTATCAAACTCGGAAAACTAAAAAGCACTCTTTAACGCATTGAATCAAGTCGCAGATCTAAGAGAGCTTGTTCATGTTCACCTCGGTATATATAGAGGTTAGCCTGTCTGTCGGTCTAGTCCCCAAAACGGACAATTCTAAAGAATTTCGCATGCTAGGTTCCCATTCCGCAGCCCAGCATGCGATTTTTACGAAATTTGCACTCGCCCCAGTTAAATCTCAGAAATTTCGACACGGCTTGCAACGTCTGGAAATAACTAATTGAATTTTATACAGAAATGTTATTTTTACCTCTCAATTTTGCCTTTTATTTTCAACCAATCGCAACCCCGTGACGTTGCTCCACTCACGCCTTTTACTATATGTGTCTCGGTCTTGCGCATATTATCTGTCTCTATCTAACCTGTTCTTTATTGGTGCAAATTGATATTCCTTATTATCGATTATTTTCAGTCCACATGGACTGTTATCTGGGTTAAATAACCCCGTATCTAGTCTTCCCGTTAATATAAGCGACGGTTTCTCCAACATTCTCTGTAACCATTAATTATCTGCAAAATTTACGCAGAATGAGCTTTTTAAAAATACGCAGGTGTTCAAACATACTATTAATTCTCAGAGCTTTATTTCATGGTATTTTATTGGGTTTTACAAGTTTTATAGATATTATCTGTTACTAACGGTTCAATTAACTCCAATTAAAATAATACCCTTTAATTTTTAGTGAATCCTAATTAAATATTTAATTATTATCAGTACATTTTGTTTAATACCGGTTACTTAAAATAGGGTTACTTAATATAAATTTTGCACGTAATTTCTCTTTGTTTCTTTACTAGGAATAATTAAATTACACGTAAAGTTTTCTAATACTGCTTCCTTTTATATAAAGCGTCTTATAAATAATTTAAATCTCTTATTTTTAATAAAACGAATGAATTTTTATTCTTCACGGTTTTTTTTAATAAAGCGTACCTTTTCCCAAAGCTTCTACCCGGTGATTAAAATTATTTGATGTGATTATTTAATTTTCTACCCTGGTCTAAATATGAGTAATATATATATATATATATATATATATATATATATATATATACTGTGCATTTACCTAGAACATCGAGCCCCAACGTTGGGCTGCATAAAATTGCAGTGAAAGTCGGGAAAATTGAGATTGCCTTCCTGTCCCAGCGTTGTTGGGCCGTCATACATATTTAAAAAAAAAATAATAAAATAATACAGAAAATCTTTCAATACCTCTGGTTTGTCTCTTTATCACACTCCGGCTAGTTCTAAAATCTGCTTCTTCCTGGATATTTACCATCCTAAGTTCACTCTTTCTCACATATACAGTCAAATAAAATTACCACTCAAATAATGCAACAAGACATACAACCTTTGTATTTATACATATTCAAAAGTTTCCATTATCAAGAAACTATTTACACATTTGTACATACACTTTCAAAAAAAATGTTACAATCTCAATCCTTAAACCTTTTAAAATTTCATGATTTGTATTTATTTCAACAGTTTTATTTTATACGAGTAGATGGGCCCGTCGTGAAACCCTAAATTGACTTTTATTCAGGTCTATGGTGAGCTCAGTATAAATCCAATTACTCTATATGCTGATAAACATCGCATTTTTGTTTAAAACAAATTTAAAGACCCGTTTGCTCCTTACATCAAAAATTTTATGTCATTTAGTAACACATAAATGATAAAAACCAATTGCCCTTTAGTACACCCCTTTAAATGAGTTTTAATGGTAATAAAATACACCCCCAGTGCTTCAAATCACTCAAGCACAAAATAACAGCACAAATGTTCAAGCAAAAGCAAGAGAAATTAATTTCGTTACCTGGAGTAAGCTTTTTTTATCATCACCTCTGAAGATGTTGTCCATACACT